>JAHLJT010009436.1:78484958-78506985 GCA_031308135.1 Acheta domesticus | reverse complement strand
TGGGGGAATCCCTATTCAGTCCTGATCTCTCTCCAAGTGATTTTCTCCTTTTGTCTGATGCAGGAGCACCTCCTTGAATTCAAACTTTCTCGGATAATGAGGTTGTGGAGGTGATAGATACGTGGCTGCGAACAATACCTCTAAATTAAGGTTCTTCTAGGAATATATTACACAATTTGTCAAGAGAATGACCATTTGCATGGTAATTGAGATTATGTAAGGAAATGATATCTTATTTTCACATTAAAAAGGTTAATAACCAGATAAAGCAAACCAGAAATTAAAGCTACGCCTTTACTTACTGTCTTATTTTCGTACATTTTATTATTGACACGTGGAAGTCACGTATTTCATTTCATTTCATTTCTTCTTCATATTATTATTATTATTATTATTATTATTTATTATTTATTAGTTGATATTTATTATTTATTATTATTATTCCTGTCATTCAAGTTTGTTCAACAATGTTCAAATTCAAATTCAAACAATGTTCTGATTTTTATTTTCTGGCATACTATTTATGTAGAATAGAGAAAATATTGCTATCTTGCAGCAAAACACGGAGCCTTTTCCACAGAAAATCTCATTTTGTGGGTCTCTGATCCCGAAAATTATATAATTCCTATTTTTCTTTCCGGAATTTGGAAATGTTCTTGGGAGCAGTCAGTTTCGCAGCATTCCATTAAGAAACCTTATTCAGAAATTTATGGACTGCATGGACTCAAATATTAGATGTGACACATAAAATTAGAAAACTAAATGCTTAAAATAAATACGTACTACATAAATGCTTGTGCACATAACCACATAAATGAATAACAATTTGGATGGAAAATCTAAAGTATGATGGTCACTGTTTTACTGTTGTGAAGTAGGTTGATGGCGAGAATATTTGGGATGATTGTGCGCTGATTTTTATTTTTTTAACAGCTGCATATGTACTGCGCTTCAGACAGCCGAATGCGTCGTAAATTAGAATCTACAATTTTGTATATAATTTCTTTGTTCGTTTACATTCGACCTTTTGTTATACATTTACAGATTAATTTTTAAAGAAATTATTTATTTTGAAATATCTGAAATAAAATTGCTAGCTCTTTAAGGGAGTATCGACAATGCAAGGAATGTAACTATGGAATAAGTTTCGCTGTCGCGAATTTCTGTGAATTACGTGTCATTGTTGTGAATTGATAAAGCTGTATGGTATCAGGCTTCTTTTTACAATAAAATTTGAGAAAAAATTGTATTATATTTTTATGCAGTTGTAGAATTCACCTTGTGTTGACAACACTGCGATGGAAACAGTGAGTTGTTCGCTTCTTGGTGAATTGGACGTTTTCAAACAATAGCTAAAATATCAAAAGGGCAGAAAGTGCAATGTTTCAATCCTACACAGATGTTTACAATTAAATGGGAAAGTATGTGCTGTTGTAGCACCACTAGTTACAGACGAGAATACTATTTTGTGTATCAGACAGAAGGTGAAGTGGACTGACTTTTGCCATTAATCTTGGGCGCCATCAATGAATTTTAATTGCATCAAAGAAACATGTACAAAATATTATGTGGGAATGCACGAGCCTAGATACCAATTTTTGCAAGGTCAATTATGATCTCTTTTTGAAAGGTTAAATCAAACTTTAGCATCTTATTAATACTCAGTATTTTTCTACCTACTATAATAGGTAGAAAAATTGTTATTTACTGCAAATGTACTGCTAAAAAAATTATTCATAGCTATGAGTGACGCCATAAATTTCCCCAATGAAATGTGCACAGTAGCATCATCAATGGCACACGTCTGTTCACTTAAGAACAAATTACTTCGGAGAAAAATGAAGATAATGGTGAAAAATGCTCTACTTCGTAATTTCATCTGGCGATAAGATTACACAAGGAAAACTGGAGCTATAATCTGCAGTATCACTAAGAAGTACATAATCTCATACACGTGTCTTGCATTAAAATATTTTTTTTTATTTATTGCTTCTCGTTCGACACTTGCGTCTTTCCAGAGCTTTAAGGTACATTACAAAACAGCTTTTAGGATATGGCCATCCTTAGTCCAGATTGGTTACCTAGTCTGAATTTTGAGTTTTGGTTGGTATAGAGCTAGTAAGTAAGAAGGTAGTTAAGAGGTGGAAGAGAGAGAGACAGTGAGAGAGAGTCAGTCAGAGAAACACAGTGGGAGAGAGAGTCGGAGACGGAGAGAGAGAGAGTCGGAGACGGAGAGAGAGAGAGTCGGAGACGGAGAGAGAGAGAGTCGGAGACGGAGAGAGAGAGAGTCGGAGACGGAGAGAGAGAGAGTCGGAGACGGAGAGAGAGTCGGAGACGGAGAGAGAGAGAGTCGGAGACGGGAGAGAGAGAGAGTCGGAGACGGAGAGAGAGAGAGTCGGAGACGGAGAGAGAGAGAGTCGGAGACGGAGAGAGAGAGTCGGAGACGGAGAGAGAGAGAGTCGGAGACGGAGAGAGAGAGTCGGAGACGGAGAGAGAGAGAGTCGGAGACGGAGAGAGAGAGAGTCGGAGACGGAGAGAGAGAGAGTCGGAGACGGAGAGAGAGAGTCGGAGACGGAGAGAGAGAGAGTCGGAGACGGAGAGAGAGAGAGTCGGAGGCGGAGAGAGAGAGAGTCGGAGACGGAGAGAGAGAGAGTCGGAGACGGAGAGAGAGAGAGTCGGAGACGGAGAGAGAGTCGGAGACGGAGAGAGAGAGTCGGAGGCGGAGAGAGAGAGAGTCGGAGAGAGAGAGTCGGAGACGGAGAGAGAGAGAGTCGGAGACGGAGAGAGAGAGAGTCGGAGACGGAGAGAGAGAGAGTCGGAGACGGAGAGAGAGAGAGTCGGAGACGGAGAGAGAGAGAGTCGGAGACGGAGAGAGAGAGAGTCGGAGACGGAGAGAGAGAGAGAGTCGGAGACGGAGAGAGAGAGAGAGTCGGAGACGGAGACCCTATCGAAAATCGGTGTGTTCGCTAAACGTACGCCAATGTAGGGCAAACGTACACGGAATGCGCATCTGCTATGTACTGATGTGAACAAGAGCTTGTCACGATATGCGTTTTTGTGTACCAAACGTGTACTTTGGCCCAAATGAATGTACGCTTGAACTGAATTGGAACGTACACGACGTCACGTGTACACGATGTACAGACGATGTACGTGTACCATTACCAATCGATGCGTGCACCTAGGTTACGAAAACTAACCTAACATATTTCCAGTGGAATGCGTTCCAGTAGAAAATCTTTCATGATTCTGCCTAGATTTTCTTCCGGAAAAATTCTCATGAGAACCGAATGTTTCTCAGAGATACATTTTCTACTGAAGGTTCCACAAAAATATATCCAAACAGAATTGTACAAAAGATTACTACTGAAACTGTCCGCGTAAAGGACTCACTAGTTTGATGTTGAATCAAGTACATTCAAATGTGATATATCATGGAAGATGTTACAGAACACTTTTGATACTTAACAAAACAGCAGTCACACAATGTAAATAAACACATTTCTATGAATGAATTTTAATATCTCATAACCTCATTCTTACAAATTGATTGTATTACTGGTGGTAGATGGGAACAGAAAAATGTTTTGCTCGTAAATGGATTACCTTGAATTAACTACAGCCCTTCTATCAAACATTGCTTCTCGCAGGTGGGGTGCATTGAAAGAATCAAACAAAACCAAAATTAAGTTTAAACAAAAACTTCCTTTATTAACTCTTATCGCTATTCACAACCTCGTCTGCTGCTCTTGGGCTGTAAAGGAGAAGTTTACATATAACACAGGGATGAATGAATTTCAGTATCTGGCCTTAATCTCAGTAATAGTTCTCTTAAAATTTGCTTGTTTTAAAGGTAGTTAGAAATAGGAAGAGATGAATAATACACTCACTCTGGTGATATTATATTCTTTTTACCTGAGAATACAGGAAAAAATAAAGAGAATTTTGGAACATTTAACATCATAATCAACTTAAACCTAGAGTTCCAATTCATGAAATAATTGTTGTGATAAGAAGTATTCTAATGAACATAGAATTTTCATTTAATGAGGTAATTTATCAATGATTGACTGGAACTCCAATTGGTGGTTAACTTAGTTCGGTGTTTCCAGAAATTGTTAAGCGTAGACTTGAAGAATCAATCCTACCTGGCCTGTTAAATTGTTTTGTACAAAAGATATATGGATTATTATTATATGGAACTATTAATTATAGTTGATGAAAATGACACATTAAATTTTCTCAATGTTTAATTCTTGTGATGAATCCAGTTCACTTTAGAAAAAAAAAATAATCAATCTATAAACTTCCTAAATATCTATATCAAACATGACAACGGAAAAATATCAACAAATTGGTACAGAAAAGGTAATGCTGCTAATTGTATCCTTAATTATTTACCTGAACATCCCATACAGCTAAGAGAGGCATTGTTTATGGCCTCGTAGATAGAGCAATAAAATGATCTCATCCCATACACCAGGAATGTCATATAAAAATAGTACATGACATATTTATTTTTAAAAAATCCTGTTGAGTTTATAAAAAAGCACATAAAGAAGAAGAGAGCAATGCTATGTGGAATGTTTAATATCATACCTGATCAACCCTATTCCAAAACCTTAGCTGTTAACAAAACTATAGTTTTGCCATATGCACCTAAAATTACTAACAAAATAATAAAAAATTTAAAATATAATATCTAGACATATATTAACAAACAAACAATCTTATTAGAAATGTTAAAGATGTAATTCTAGCTTCTGAAGTGGAAAAAGGAAACTATATCCGTTGCCAACAAATCATGTATTGGCCAAACAAAACGAAGAATAAACAAAGAATACATGAGCATAAAATAACTTGGAGAAATTCATTAAAAACAATTTCAAAGCCCAGAATTCAGCATTCACTTAAATTTGATTTTGAAAATCTATCAATTTTAGACAAAAACCAAGAATATATGCCAGGTTAATTTCCCAAACGTTATTTATCAAAATTAATAAAATAATAAATTCAAATCAAGAGGGTAATCTTCTTACCACTTCCTATTACACTTACTACTTTAAATAAAATAAATCACAAAATTTTTTGAAAACATCTTAAGATGAGTCTCTCTCCATAATTGTATTTTGTATTTGCATGTGTTGCTGGTAGTTTTATCATTAAAAAATATAACTGTTATTTTTAAAATGATTTTGCAGTATTTACAGAACTTATGCCTGAAGATAATTTATTTTTATAGTTTTCAGAATCTTATGTTTTAATACAATCAGTAGTCCTGTTTATTACGCAATCAGTGAATTGTATTTGATGTAATTCCAATTATAGAAATATCTTGTTTTTATTGGAAGCACAACGTTTCGCAAACTAATTGTTTGAAACTTCAGGTACGTACATGTATTACATCAAATACAATTTACTGATTGCATGTTAAACAGTACTTCTGATTGTATTAAAACATAAGATATTGAAAACTATAAAGAGAAATTACTGCTTAATAGGTTAAAAAGAAGGTACTGTTTAATACGCAATCAGTAAATTGTATTTGATGTAATTCCAATGATTGAAATATATTTGTTTTTATTGGAAGCACATTTCACAAACTAATTGTTCACTACTTCAGGTACATACATGTATGTACCTGAAGAAAATCTTGTTTTAGAAAATAGTTTTCATTGGGCTTCCAATAAAAACAAGATATTTCTATAATTGGAATTACATCAAATACTGATTGCATATAAAGCAGTACAACTGATTGTCTTCAGATATAAGATATTGAAAACTATCGAAAGAAATTATATTCATTCAATTATACACAATACACAACATTAACCAAATTGGTGTAAAAATTAGCATATGATAGCACATTTTATTTGCATATTGCAAGAATGTTAACTAATAGTGTAGTATTTTTGGGCATTCATTATGAAAACTTGAAAAATTAGCTAATGTGAAGTAAAATACTTCAGTTAAAAAAATATCAAAAACATCCAATTGGAAACCTGTCGTAACGTATTGCATGTAGCACAATTCAATTAACATGTAGGCTTACTAGTCATAATAACTCAAATATATCTTGGTTTCTTGAAAGAGTCAAGGAAAATTATTCTTAAGTTTAATTTTTAAGAAAATCATTAGTTAAAGAAAATAAATGCTATGGAGCAACAAAATATATTATACTTTATAGCACTAATTTGCACACTTTGCTATACCACTTGAAAATCAAACAAGTTATTTCACTTTCTAACAAAATTATTTTATCTGCTATAAGTTAAAAAAAACAACCTATCACACGAATGAAACCATATTTTCTCTGTGTCAATATATGTGTTGTTGTTTCATTGAAATACACACGCAATTTTCGAAATTGGCCAAATCACTGCCTATGAACTGATGGAACTTAATCTTCATAGTGTGGTCAATTTATAAACAGCCAGCATTTGAATATCCTAGATCATACATTGTATTTAGTTTTCTTTTCTACCTCATCAATAATCAGATTATGAGCACTCGACACGTTGGTGAAGGTAACCCTAATTTTTTTAGGGGTTATTTCTGAAACAATAAATATACTATTATTATGTGTGTATTAAATTTAGTCACAATTAAAGAAACGTATTTGCTTACCATTAAACATGATTGTGTTAGGATTATTTCATGCGTTAACTCTTTACGGGCCATCGATGACGATACGAAGAGAGTTTGTTTGCCACAAGTAAACATACTGGTGTTTGGTAATTTCAAGAGCAGACATTCGATGGGACACACATCCACAAAGAAATTAGAAATGAAATTATGCGATTTCCACAGAAAATTGCCGCTTACTTCACGAAATCCGCACACTGACCACTGATTAATATATAACTAAACTGCAATCTTCTAAAAGGGCGCGAACTCACCTATACTGCGATTTTTCTAGGAAGAGCTCTCAAGATAACTCAAATCCCATCTTCGCGATGGAATATGTCACGACATTTCGCGTCTTTTCTCGGTCTTGCCGGTAGAAGTCGCATGATCGCAAGCACTGCTTCATACGGTCGCGATCGTGCGAAATCTAGCGGAACAACTGTGAATGATACGAAATGCCGTGACATATTCCATCGTGAAGATGGGATTTGAGTTATCTTGAGAGCTCTTCCTACAAAAATCGCAGTATAACCAAACCTATAACCAATAATAACCAACTTTGTTTGTGCACACCTTATTTTGTATACAAACGGTACGCTTTATACGGTTTGTGCACACCTCTGGCACACATACAAACGGTTTCAAACTAAGCGTACAAGAGATATTGACTACTGCAGAGCAGGGACAGTGCACAGTAGGCACACAGTATGCTACACTACAGGAACAAGGCACGAAATGAAAAACACGTACAACACAGCTGCTATACAGACCCTACAGAGAGTCGGAGACGGAGAGAGAGAGAGTCGGAGACGGAGAGAGAGAGAGTCGGAGACGGAGAGAGAGAGAGTCGGAGACGGAGAGAGAGAGAGTCGGAGACGGAGAGAGAGAGAGTCGGAGACGGAGAGAGAAAGAGAGTCGGAGACGGAGAGAGAGAGAGTCGGAGACGGAGAGAGAGAGAGAGAGTCGGAGACGGAGAGAGAGAGAGAGTCGGAGACGGAGAGAGAGAGAGAGTCGGAGACGGAGAGAGAGAGAGAGTCGGAGACGGAGAGAGAGAGAGTCGGAGACGGAGAGAGAGAGAGAGTCGGAGACGGAGAGAGAGAGAGTCGGAGACGGAGAGAGAGAGAGAGTCGGAGACGGAGAGAGAGAGAGTCGGAGACGGAGAGAGAGAGAGTCGGAGACGGAGAGAGAGAGAGTCGGAGACGGAGAGAGAGAGAGAGTCGGAGACGGAGAGAGAGAGAGAGTCGGAGACGGAGAGAGAGAGAGAGTCGGAGACGGAGAGAGAGAGAGTCGGAGACGGAGAGAGAGAGTCGGAGACGGAGAGAGAGAGTCGGAGACGGAGAGAGAGAGTCGGAGACGGAGAGAGAGAGAGTCGGAGACGGAGAGAGAGAGAGTCGGAGACGGAGAGAGAGAGAGTCGGAGACGGAGAGAGAAAGAGAGTCGGAGACGGAGAGAGAGAGAGTCGGAAGACGGAGAGAGAGAGAGAGTCGGAGACGGAGAGAGAGAGAGAGTCGGAGACGGAGAGAGAGAGTCGGAGACGGAGAGAGAGAGAGTCGGAGACGGAGAGAGAGAGAGAGTCGGAGACGGAGAGAGAGAGTCGGAGACGGAGAGAGAGAGAGAGTCGGAGACGGAGAGAGAGAGAGTCGGAGACGGAGAGAGAGAGAGTCGGAGACGGAGAGAGAGAGAGTCGGAGACGGAGAGAGAGAGAGTCGGAGACGGAGAGAGAGAGAGAGTCGGAGACGGAGAGAGAGAGAGAGTCGGAGACGGAGAGAGAGAGAGAGTCGGAGACGGAGAGAGAGAGAGTCGGAGACGGAGAGAGAGAGTCGGAGACGGAGAGAGAGAGTCGGAGACGGAGAGAGAGAGTCGGAGACGGAGAGAGAGAGTCGGAGACGGAGAGAGAGAGTCGGAGACGGAGAGAGAGAGAGTCGGAGACGGAGAGAGAGAGAGTCGGAGACGGAGAGAGAGAGTCGGAGACGGAGAGAGAGAGTCGGAGACGGAGAGAGAGAGTCGGAGACGGAGAGAGCGACAGCGAGAGAGAGGGACATCTTTATGAATTCTATATAGTTATGAATAAGAAATCATCTTAAGGTTATTTTCCAATAATAACACTTAATTCGGCAGTACGACGTATCACCTGTTTCAGACACATTAGAGTCTGAAGTCACTAATGGCCGAAAGAGCCTAAAGAGTTCATGGGTTGTCCTTCCAGTTACAGAAATGAAACTGTTTTTTTTTTGGTATCAATTGGTCAATCAAAAGTATCAATTGGACGGTGTTTTGCATCAATCGGCTACTAGGCGACATTATATAAGTTTTGAGATAATCGTGTTCGAAAGTTTATACATTTTCAGCTCTAATCACTGTAATTTAATTATTTCGTTTATTGAAGCGCCAAACTACTCAAACGTGAGTGGAATATCTGGCGCTTACCTGCATTATGTGAAATTAAGAACAGCAGATTTGAAGATCTAGGTTTATGGCTGGTTGTTGCGAAACATAAAATCCCTGATGTGACTAATGGCGTTTACATTTTTCATTAATTATAAGCCTTGTTTTACAGATTTGGCACCAACGTTTTGCGTACACTTAGAACATGGTCCAATGCCACTGAATTCAATATCTCATTTTTTTTGGCGCTTAGCCTGTTGATGCATAACATCGTCCAATTTATCTGTCTTATATTCTATTTGCAAGATATGTGCTTAGAGATCGCAAAAATAAATGTAGTGAAAGATGACGGAAGTTAAAACAATTTCAGCATTTTTACCAAAGGAAGAGTGAGTAGTGTAATATACCAAACTTGGGTATACAATGTTTACGGCAAATACTCGAATACAGGTGCATTAAAGGGAAAAGATCAGACAGTCGCACGTGGTTGCTAGGAACCGGTAAACATGGTGAGAGGGTTTCTGAAAAAGAACAATTGAAAGATTGTCTCTTGCGAGGAAGAAGAAATCGTCTCGATGACTCTCTTACGGGATCGCGACGCGAAAGGTTGATTGAGAAATAATTGCGTGCGACGAACAGTTTGGAACTTTAGAAAATTGAAACTCTAACTTTCATAGCGAGGGAATGATAGGACTTTAGTCACAAACTTGAATAAGTCGTGTGATTTTGGGTAAAAACAAAGGCAAGACAGAAGTGTGGATATATATTAGAATCAGCGCCGTGTAGATATTTTAGTGGAGCTCGAGGCGAATAAGTTCGTGGGTAGGTGCACATCTGATGCACGTGTAGCGTCGCGAGGTAGCGCACCGCTCCGGCGGGCCGTTTCGGCGGGGCGCACGGGAAGCCCAGTCTTAAGCCGGATGGGGGATGGGGGTGGAACGCAGCGGCGCCTCGCCGGCACGCGCCGGGCAGGAAAATCCCGGCTCCAGAAATAACTTGGACACAGGGCGCGCGCGGGTGCGAGTCTAGGTGATGTCGGTTGCGCCCTGGAGAGGGCTGGCCAGCAAGCCGTATGACGCCCGCCGCTTGTAGAGTGGGGGCGAGCCGTGGGATATTTAAGGCGGCGCCGACACGCACCTCGCGGGATACGCTAGAGTGTCGAAAGACGGGTGGTATCTCCAGTGCTATCTTGCACGTGATCTTCGGGTGGAAGATCGGTTTGGCGTCAGGCCATGTAACTTCTCTAGTTACGGGGACTCTATGTCCGACAGCTTTGCACTTCGCGTTGCTCTCTCCTACTCTTCGAGCAGAGGTACTGGGCTAGGCCTAGGGACGGTCGCGGGGTTTCGCGGCTAAGGGAATTGAAAGGTTGCCAAGAGGGTTAAATTTTGTATCTTAATCTTTATATTATAATTGTAAATATATTGTAAATATCAAACAGAATCAGTCGTCTGTTATTCTTGTCTAGTACGTCACACACGAGACAGAAGTATTCGCGACGGGGACTTTATTAGTGAATAGCGATGATAGGTATTAGACAAGATAGTTGTAGCAAGAAAGAATAGCGGACAATGCGGCGCCCAGAGGACCGTCATCAGAAGATCTACGTGGCGACATCTGAGAAGTGAGCTCTTGGTATCGTAAAACTTGATTAGACATTCAGTGAAAGGTCATGACCAAAATAATTATTGAAGAAAATCAGTTGAATAAATCAATCTGTTAATGTTTTAATGAAAATCAGATCACATGATTAATATGCAGTCCTGCATAATCTGTAGCTAGCTATCTTTGCATAAACAATAACTTTCAGAGGTTTCTCGCCTTCCGTGTGGCGGGCGGATCGAGTGGCCCATGCTGAAACTGGTAAGCAAATGGTTGAGATTGGCAAATTACGAAACCATTGTATAAATTATTAATTTATTGAGCTGGCTAGGGCAATCAAATTTTAATATCAGTAAAAGAGATTTCGTTACAGTAGATACTATAAATATGAATTTTAAAAATGGCAGAAGATAAAACAGAGGATAAGGATGTCATTTATAATAAAAATTTTCCGTTAATGTATTCTAGTATTGTGATCAACTTCCTAAAAAGTTGAGAGTGCAGTCGTGTTGCTGTTGTTGTTTTACGTAGAAGAGTTAGCACAGAAAGTGAGTCTTTGACGTACAAACAAAATAATGATTTTCGCATTTTAAAATGAAGGCGCCACAGATACTTTCCTATGAGTTACGTACTTTGTTTTTTGTACAAGTCATTGGAAATTTACATGTAAGTACTCTTGGAACCATTCCCAATACGAGAGGCGGCAGGAGAATTGATTCATGACGCCCCAGTGTTTTGTTTACTTTCCGATTCCCAGTTTTATGTGGCTGTGGGATTTTTTTGTGGTATGTGAACGGCAAAGATTAGTATTTCGTAGACATGTCCCCGAACTTCCCCTCTTCAAGAGTTACTCCATTTTTCCATCCACAGCCCTCAGTTATCTTCGATTAGTCGCATTCAATTGACCAGACATACAATTTTAGTTTGCTCTTTTCTTCAAAATACGTTGTATTTACAGGCGCGGAGTTTGAATTGACGCACCCAAAGTCGCTCTCAGAGGCGACGTGGCTTACGTCAGTCTCTGAAGGAGAGTGGGAGTGGCAAGCACAGTGAGTTCATTTGAGGCTCCACCGTGAGAACACGAGCATCGATTGCGTTCGCCAGGGCAGCTGGACCTTCTCGGAGAGCCTTGAAGGAAAGCTAAAAAAAATTGAATTTTCCTCCGAACAAATTATTTATGAAAGGAAGTGTCATTTCTTGAATAGTGTATTTCAAAATGAATTGTTTAAATTTTTCAGCGAAGTGAATCATTGATTGTAAATGTAGTCACAATAACACCACATTGATGCCAAATTAACCATCGATGCTAATGCATTGACCAAAAACATAGATGTTTAAAACTTGTTTAGTTACCTATTACATTAAATTCGAAACGCAATAAAAATTAATTGTACAGTGGCCGTGGTTATTAATTTATAATTAAGATTTATCTGAAAACAAAGATAAAAGTAATAAAATTAATGGATACCCGATGAAGATTGTACAATCAGCGTTCGTTTGGTTTGAACACAACCTTGGTACCATCAGTTATTATTTCATATTTTAATCATTTCAAAAATCTCATTATCGGAATTTTTCAACCACCATCAAAACATCAAAAATGTAAAACATCGAGCAACAAAATTTGGACGTAAGAAAGACATCGACTGTAAAATATCGATGTTGAAAATTTAGACATCGATATCGCATCCCTAATGTAATGTATTATTCAGAAAAAGTCTCGGAGGGGGATCAAATCTTGGAGGGGACCGAAAAAACTCGTTTAACAAAGTACATTCAATCAATAGGTAAATATAAAATAATCTTAAATAAACAAATGAGTAATATAATTATCTGTCAAAGAGAATTTCAAAATTATTTTGTGATTCGACATTCTAAAAAGGCGGGAGGTTTTAAATTGATAGACAAGTTTGACACATTAGAGATTCATGAGCGCTCTATAGTTATTATAACAGAAACTATACCATGAAACACTGAGGAATGGTTACATCACGGAGGTTGAAGACGGACTCCATCTTGTGTTGATAGCAACTGCGTGAGTTATATAATTAAAGCCCGGAAGTTCAGGCATTGATTTTACCTAACATAGGCCGGCAAAAAGGCGTTTATTTTTACTAAAATAGGCATGCAAAAAATGCATTTATTCTGAGTGAAGTAGGAGATAAAACAATGGACACAAAAAATCACCATTTAAAAGTAATTAGTGTAACAATTAATAATTAAATGATTCGCATTTTTATTTTAACTCTAAAATTTATATTAGCACTAGTGTGGAAGGTAAAACAATGGCAACCCCAGTAGTCCTGTATGGGAGTGAAAATTGGATTCTCACTCAAAAAGAAAAATTATATATATACAAGCTATGGAGATGAAATTTTTACGGAGAGTAAAAGGTTGTACTTTGCTAGATAACAAAGAAATGAAGATATAAAAAAAGAATTAAATATATTCTGCTTAAATGATTCCATACAACAATGTAAACAAGACTGGAAAAACATTTAGAAAGAATGGAACATAATAGACTACCTAAACAAATGTTGCAGTACAACCCAACAGGAAGAAGCAGTGTAGGGAAGACCAGGTAGAAGATGGTTTGAAGTGTGAAGACGAAAACAGGCAGCCGCCTAATCCTTGAAGTGAAGAAGAAGACTAGTGTGGAAGGAAACTACCTTTCGTTGTAATCTTGATCGAACTTGACAATCCGGTTGACGACTACGAATTTGTTTTACTCTCTTATCCAACACCCAACATGGATATGATAGGAATTATCAATCTTGCCATCCTGTGGCCTCCCAGCCATTTATGCATTTATTGGTGAGATTTCTTTGCCTGACGAGAGTGGAATATAATGAGAGCGGAAATCATTGGATGATTTAATTTTGCTAGGCTTCTAATTTATGGATTCTAATTCGAAACGGCTCTCTGAAGATTGAACAAAAATGACAGAAGATTGAAAGTCAGCATTTCACACATCGAGTGTGCAACGTAATAAGTGTTTGCTTTTTTTATATCTGTAAAATATAATTTCTGAAAAATCCTCTCGCATACTAGACCATCAAGAAAGTTAAACAGAAATAATCCAACGCAAACGCAACATCAGTAACCAGGTGAAGTTCTTCGACCGCTGGTACCAGAAGAGAACGTATGTTTTTAAAACCTATATTTTCAAGCAAAACATCGATATAACAGCGATTTGCTTTCTTTGTTTTCTTCACATCGTTATATTTATCACTAAACATCAATGTTTTCAAACAACAGTTTTCCATGACATAAATAAAATGTCCAATATCTATTTTAATTATGGATTGGTCGCAATCAAGAGCCACTCCCAACTGCCACTGTTGTCGATCCCCAGGCGGCACGAAACCGCTATTTGCAACCTATCTCCGGTATTGTTACCTTTTTTTGATTATTTTGTACGTGGAAATATTGTTTTAAATTTTATTTGAACCTTGATTACATAGAACATTGATAAGAAAATTAAGGTGACAATCAAATTTAAGGCAGAGTTTACTTGAAACCAGAGGCGTGCATTCCATGGAATGAAGGAAATGATTCATTCCCCTAAGCAAAGCACAAAAAATCCTTTCTAAATTTATAATATTCGTTGCTAATGGCCAGAGCAAAACCGTTTACTCAACTCCGATTCTGAGCTAAGTACTGGTGGTTGCACCGTAACAATCGATGTTTTGTAAACGGTGTGTAGATTTGTCTCGTGACGTCAGCGAAGCTTCGTTCATGGAGGGTGCAGGCGTTCGACTTCATCAAGCCTCGTGAAAAGTCAGGTCGGTCCGTGAGTGTGCGAGAATGAGTTTTCTAATGCGTTCCATTTGATCCAGTGATAGATATTTCAAGTTAGAAAGAATTTATTATTTTGGCTTTTTGAGAGTGTTTGATGTATGTGCTAACTACATT
The DNA here is from genome assembly GCA_031308135.1 of Acheta domesticus. NCBI lineage: Eukaryota > Metazoa > Arthropoda > Insecta > Orthoptera > Gryllidae > Acheta > Acheta domesticus. The sequence goes on along the minus strand of JAHLJT010009436.1, from coordinate 78,492,456 downwards.
ACAGCACAATGAAAGTATATAGTACTGTCGTGGGGGAAGGTGTCTGGCACCACGTGCAGGGGAGTGGAAGGACGGTAAGGGCAGAAGGTGCCCTCTGGGCCATTCCCTATTCTCTTAAAGGCCTGAGGCGGATGAGAGGGAGCAATAAGAACAAGGATGACTCCAGTCATGGCAAACAACAGTTTATTGGAGAGGTGTTACTTACATAGGCACCTGACGTAGCCCAGCCTCGGCGAGGACGGTCCCCCGGAAGAGCGACATGGCAGCGGCCATGGCGACACTCGAAGTCCACGGTGATCAGGGGCAAGGGCGGGAACCTGCTAGCAGGGCCCCAGATGGTCGATCTGGACTAGCAGGATGGAGGAGTGACGGCAGGGCCAGTTAAGGCCGATCTGAACCGACGGAGGGGTGAAGGGAGGTCGGCAGGGCCAGTTTGGGCCTATCTGAACCGACTAGGGGTGAAGGGAAGTTGGCAGGGTCAGTGTGGGCCTATCTGAACCGACGGAGGAGTGGAAGGTCCGTGCACACGGGCGACGAGCTCGCGAGTAGCATTTGTCCCCCCGCTAAGCGGAGGTCAAGCTGTTATATAGGCCTTTACTGCTGAGACGCTCTTTCCACGGCGGAGCTACGTCATTACGCTTACGCGGGCGTCAGCCGTCTGCGGCCACGCGACAGTACTTACTAATACCGACTACGTTTATATTAAGTTAAAGAAAGAATTTTTAAAAAACTAATTCTTTGCATACCGTTCTGCAGTTCTCCCTTGCGGGAAGGGAATGCATGGGGAAACTCATTCCGCGCGGTTGTCATGGCATCTAGCGTGGTAAATGGGGTCAACCCGAGTTGACTAGCAGAGCCGATCGGCACGGCGCAACACCCACGGATCCCTTGCGATAAGCTCCGTTTCCTTGGTGATACATTCCAAGTAGGCACGATCAACTCTCAGAAGAATAAAACATTACTGATAATTCGAGGAATCACCTCGCATAACAATTGCAGACGGAAGTTTGGATCGTGTTAGCCCTTGGTCTCTTACGAGTATGTGCGGATTTTGATGACCTAAAACATTGCCAAAAACATTCAATAAAATTCTCTTTAAAGGTTTTAAAATGCCCTAAAACAAAGAAAAATGACGTAAAAAAATTTATGAAAACCACAAAAAGCTGAACAACTCAAGCTATTGGATATGTTGCTGATGTAATCGAGGCGTCTTCCTTTTATTCAAGTGAACTCAGTTTGCAAACTTTTGCTTTGGACTGTTCTTCAAAAAAAATCTCTACCTTTACTAATCGCGAAATCGGCCGAACTGACAATGGCGCCAACAGGCGTCACAAGAACCTTAGATTACATAGTACTCACACGAAAGGCTGACATTACTATTTACGAGCGAAGAAATCGAATAGGCCCCTCAGGAATTCTGTAGTGAACATCTGTTGCATCTCGTAAATATTATTTGAAGGAACTACCATTAAAATGATATTAAAATCGATGAAATCACCGAAAATGCACTAAAGTGATGTAAAAATGTAAAAATAGACTTATTAGTCCAAATCGACGAAAAATGACATAAAAATGGTTCATTTGGTTTTGTCATAACATAAAACGAATTTCTATACTAAACGGCATTGTTGTAAAGTCAAAAGAAAGAAAATGATTTTTCATTAAAATCCTAATTATGAGATAAATTCTACCAGGATTGTCGCGAGAGTTGATACCTAAAATAATACAATACCTGCATTCAAAGGAAAAACAGGACACACAAGTTGCAAGAAAGAGAACTAACAAGACTTGAAATTTATCCCAGGAATTAAACCGCAGAGCATCCAGAGAATGTGAAAAGTGTAAGAAAATAGTAGAACGAACATCACATCCTTGGTTTCTAAAGCTTGTGAAAAACATTGTAACTGAACTCTGATATATGGTGAATGTTGATTTGAAAATGTATCTGTAGAGTTTATGCACTTAGTTTTTCATTTTATTGAAGAAAAAATATGCTTTAATGGAAAAAATATGCATTGATGGATTTTATTATGTTTGTTAATAATTTTCAATGAACTCGATAAATAAAGTTCAGTCGTAAGTCACGTAAATACAGAATTATATTCGTTTATAATGTTAGAAGGCATTTAGGCACGTGTGCACGATATCGACCTTCCCCACGATTTGTGAAAATTCATATAATTTTTAACTGTTTAAGTTTTTTTATATCCTAGACTTCAAAACTGCTTCCCCTACTAAAATTATCACCGCACGTCTCACCTTGAAGCTAATTTTGGTGTGCTATGTATCACATTAGACACCTCGTCATTTTACTTCGATGAATTATGAATGTAAGTGAATAAATGGACAAATTGCACACACAATATCCTTTATTTTATTTCTTTCTTTACATTCGATAAACATTATTATTGGACTTATTTCTTGTACGTGAACAAACAAATAAAACCCACTTAATTATTACTTTAAAAATGGGAACAGTAAGGGAAAATACCATTTGTTTTATCATATTTAAAACATCAATGTTTTGGTCGTTTTCATCGACATGGAAAACCTTTTGGTGATGCATCGATGTTCCAGTGAAATTTGCTATACTGTATTCGGTTTTTCTTTTTTGGCGCGTGGGGGTGTGCCATCAAAATGGAATATCTCACGGTACTTTCGCGGGGTTCTCGGTTGTGCCGCTAGTAGTCGCATGATCGCGACCGAATCGAGTGGTGTCTGGCGACCATGCGACTCCCTGCGGCACAACCAAGAACGACGCGAAATACCGTCAGATATTACAATTTGATGACACATCCCCACGCGCCAAGAAAGAAAAACCGAAGTATAGTCCCGCGGGCCCCGGCCTGCCTTCCGCCAATCGGCCGTACCGCCACTCGCAGGCGCAGCGAAACGCGGCCGTCTGGTCCGCATGTGGGCGGCCGCCGCGCCGCGTTCGCGCGCTCTTATCGCCGCCACCCTTCCCCTCCACCTCCCTTCCCCCCTCCCGCACCCCACCCCCTCTTCACCCAACCACGGCCACCTGCGCCGTCGCGCCGTGCCGGGTCGGATTCCAGAAGCGCTCTCGCTGCGAAGCCCCCCTCCTCACCTCTCCGCGCCCCGCACCCGCACGCACCCGCACGCACGCGGGCGCGCTGAGCGGGAATCCACTGCCGGGAGGGCGGGCGCGCGGCCGGTGACGCGACCGCTCGCGCGCGCGCGCTCGCTCGGATTAATGGCGCAGTAAAGCCGCGCCGCTTTATCGCTCGGCCGTGCGTGCGAAGTGCGTAAACTTCCTCGCCCGTTACGAGCCGCTCGCCTTCTGCGAGATTGCATTCTTGGGGCATGAACAATGCCCTTTATATCGTGACGAATGTGCTTTTAAAAGGGAAGGCGTTTTTTTGCCGCCGGGTAGTGCGGCGCGGCGCGCGGTGCGTTATGATCATCTTCAACGATCGTGCCGCTCGGGATGATCACCTGCGTTCCGGCGGCCGATCTGCGCTTCTTTTTTAAACAACAATTGTTTTTTTTGTTGTGCGAGTGGGTGGAAGTGACGGCGGATGGCGGCGGTGCTTGAACTGGTGTCGGGTGTATCGGCGGCGATGTCATTGCTGGCCTCCACCGTGCAGCGCGCTCTTCAACTAGTATGGCCTTTCCGGAATCGAGAAGGAATGTAGCATAGTCGGTAATGCTTAGCTGGAAATAATAAATTCTTTACGACTTATTCAGGTTGTACGATGGGATGCGAGGCAAACAGAGTTACACCAATTACGAATGACTCATTTGCATTCAGCAATGCTGAAAGTTCTTTGTTAGCCCAGTGGTGTCAGGGTCTTCTACCGGTGAGAGTGGCATGCATCGTAACACCGTGACTCCGTAGCATGCCACGAGCTCTCTCCGCAACTAGCGTCGGGAAAGGAGACTATTAGTACCCCGCCGGTTGCACATAGTGATGGCGTTGTCTCTTGAGACCGATGTACTGCGTGGAGGGACGATTTCGTTGTGCCACTCGTGCCACGGACTCCCGCTCATGGCATCGACCTTGACAACACTGATCTGGCCTTTTGTGCCCCTACGTTGAGTGGGACTCAACATTAAGCTTTTTGTTTTCCGTTCCGATGTCGAGTTCCACTCGACACGGCTTTTCTGTTCGTTTCCCTCCTCTCAATGCTTCTTTCGTCTCGATACGCCGTATTTTCTGTTTGGTAGTGACAAATAGAACAGTTATCTTTTCACAAAGACTCTATTGCAACACCAACAATATAATAGTCCTTCACACAATCGTTTCGCAGAAGTGTAGTAAGAGACGGCGGGGAAGAGCGAAACGGAATTCATAAACGGGTCCGCCGATGAACTTATGAAGAATTCCTCAACGGGATATTGCAAATAATAAACAAATTTCCAGGAAATAGTATAACGACTGTTGTGTGTTCAGACAGGAAACAAACAGGGAGGCAGAAAGGAAATTGTACTTTTCTGTGAAACATGTTCCAGGTAGCGAGCATAGCACCCAAATAATGCTTCAAAGATATCATACACAAAATAAATTAAAATTTTAAGCATACAAAATCTTACAAAATAAAGAGGCTCTCAAAGAATTGAGTGTTTGCTTTTAATTAAATACGTTAATGATATACTAAACCTCGATCGCATCATTAATATGGTCGACTGGAGCGAGGAATTTAAAGAGTTCTGGAGACCGCATAGTATATGGAGTGCTAAGGACTATATAGACATCTTCCCTTTGTAGATATCAGTGTACAAATCTTATATTATAATATGTCCACATCAAATAACAATTAAAATATGATACTGATATTAATAATTTATATATCTATAACTATCATTTTAACCTCAACTTTTTCTTATTTTAATGCCGTACACTGATAGTGCTTACGGTAGTCTCCAGAAGCGTAGCGTCCGCTTGCATGCCGTCCATTTTTGGCGCCTCAAAAAATCCCCCCCCCCGATTTTCACCGTGTTTGAACCCGCGAACTTGGGATTGGTAGCGTGGTATGATAACCACAGTACCATCAAAGCCTGTTAACTCGAATTAAAAAAAAATAATTAAAGTACTGCAGAAAAATTAAGATCATTTTCTTAACGTTTCGGGGGAAAATTCTACGCACAGATTGTCGCTCGAAAATGCCCGCACGTTAATGTCCACTTATTCTTTCACGGACTACAGCTAATGCGGCTTCGTCGACTAGGTGTATTTCAGAAAGAATACCGATATAACGTCCCCTCCCTCCAAACATTTCCGTCTCCACATTCACCGTTTAACATTTCCTTCCGTTTTTCATCAGTGTAGTTGGAGTTCGGAGAACAGCCCACAGCTGGTGCTCCGTGCACCTCGCTCGAACGAAGCATATCCTCGCCTCGCACTGGGGTCATTGTCTGCACGGGGTTGCGGTCCCTAACAAATGGCGAACGTCAAATATTTAATATGTTTAATTAATTATATGTAACTAGTGGTATAACAGAATGGCACAGACTTTCTGATGCTAGTTAGTTTTCTTATTTCTTTCGACTGGGAAAGCTTTTCGGTCTTACGCCATCATCTTGCCAGCTGCCATCTATCGCAGCCCAAAGTACACTTTTTTAATACTTGAATGGAGCTACCGGTCTCTGAGACCAGACAATATTTTTGTTTGTTTATACTGGCACACCTGTTAGGCGGCAGTGGTTCTCCGGCCCAATAGCATCCCTCCCAAACCTCCCCTCTACATTCCAATTGTTGTTAATCAGTTTCGTTTGATTGTTTATGAGCATTGTGTCTTTTCTAGGAACCCTACTGGTCTCTCATACCGGATAGCTCCAGTAGCGTATGAACTGCATCAGGTCTGTCGTACCGGATTACTCCAAGAAGGGTTTAGTTGAATCTAAAGTGTAATGGATAACCCTTTCACTAGCCGCGTACTGCATGTTGATGACGTGGACGACGAATTCAAGTGATGTTAGAGGAAGTGTCTGGCGATGAATGTTCTTCAGATTCGAGAATCGGAGAAATCGATGGTTCCGACGAAGATCCCGATTTCGTGATTTCAAATGAAGAAGGACTCCGATTTGACGGACTCCAGTGGGGAAAATGATCTTCTGAATGAAGAACTTGATAGAGTTGAGATACAATACAATGTAGAGCCTGAATACTACTATGGAAAACCTAAAAAGAGCGAGCCTGGCCTGAAGTGGAATAGTTCTGAGCCTAGGCAAAACGTAAGTGTTCCAGCTCACAATATTGTGAGGGGAGGATTACCCCGGCCTCAGAGATCAAGCCAGAGCCCTGGGAAATCACCCAGACAAAAATGCGCTGGCACTCAGTGATGATCCTCCAGTTAATCTACAAGAAATCCCAAGTGAGAAGATGAACAAACGAAAGACATGCATCAATTGCTCTTCTCTCAAAGAAAGAAAGAAAGAAAGACACAATACCAATGTATCAGATGTTCCAAACCTATCTGCCTTGAGTGCAGCTGGAAAGTCTGTACGGATTGTGCTCCTGATTGTGTTTGATTTTGTGGTAGAAGGAGAATTACATTTCTTTTTATGAAATACACAGAAAATTACTGAAAACAAGTTGATTTTATTTTAGTTTCATAAAATTATACGACATGATTATTTTGATGAAAATTTAGTAATATTTCAAGTTTTAGATTAATTATAAGATATTGTAACTTTGTAATAATAAAATATGCCTGAAAACTTTTATTTAATGTTGATTTACTGTTTCTATTACATATAAGTTACCAACGCTTAATGTTTATGTTTGTAAAATAAAGTCTGTTAGACCGGATAGCTCCAATAGCAGCACATTAATGCATGGCTCCATTAAAGTGCTAAAAAATCTCAATTTTTCGTTTTGGTGAAACTGAAATATCACTTAAAGAATATTATAGAAGAGTAAACCTCGTCTTATAGGGAAATTTGGATCCGCTTTGAAGAAAGTGTTTAATGCAATAACAATTAATGGCGCGAATCACTTCCAACGCAAGTAGTACGATTTGAATTCGCGCCTTTGTAGAAGAAGGGCGAGTCGTCGAAAGTACTCAGCAGAGCGACGCCCGTCGGGGAAGTCGACTGACTTTGGCGAAAGTGGCTGGGGAAAAGAAAAAATTAGGGGTAGCGAAGAGGAAGTGAGTGGAAGAAACGGTACGTTCGCCCTCATTTGCTCCTGAGAAAGGTCTCTTGAATGTGTACGTGCAAATTGTATACGTTGCAAAACGGTGAATTGAAAGTACTACGAACGTGTAAAATATGGGAAAAAAACTCTATTAAGAGCTTAAATGTAGTCCAACGGTCAGTGTAGGTTGAATATCTTTGTGTGCTGTGGGTAGTAAAGAACTTATTCGGAGTTCAGCCGTAGCTGCATGTCAACGAAATCCAATATTGTTGAACTTCAAGGCGATCAGGTCTTCTCGTGAGCGCGGTTACCTGGAGGCGAGTCATGGAGGGTGTAATCAACCATCCTCAAGTAAGGTTGACGTTTCGTACAACATTATAGGGAAATAATCTGACTGTA